>JABCJY010000151.1:0-38213 GCA_013184415.1 Fusarium concolor
GTCCTCCCGTTGCCTTCCCGCCTTGGATCAAACTTGTTCCCCTTTGCTCCCGCACATCGCCTCTACGCCGTCGCCGCACCAGCACTTTTGGGGCTCGATATAAAAAGTACTAGACCAGCACTATTGTATGTCCTGCCTGTCTGACCTTGGCCCATGCCTTGCTCCATAACGCCTAATATATACTTACGTGCGTGACTCCATGTCAGTTTACGGGCCTCAACTCTCGATCAAACTACTGAACTAGGTCATTGCCCAGCCCGCTCTCTTCCCACGAGAGACCCGAACCGCTTCGCTTCGACCAACGCTAAACCACACCGATTCTCGCATATCCGTCCACCTTTGGCACCCCGTGGGACCTCTTGGCTTGTTTCCATTTACTTATCTACAACCCTCTAACCCCTGAAACCGAACAATTTCGCCCTTGTACTCAGGCTCGATATTCCTCACACAGCAACAGGTTTTCCGTCTTGCTCGGGAGGATAAACGAATTTTGACCCAAGCCATCTCACTAAGCTCGCAGAGTTGAAGTGTGTTTTGCCGTCAAGTTCATTTACACCTCCACATATATCGCCTTTGCGCCGCCGACGTCGAGGCATCTGCACCCTTACCCTGACCCCACGTTCGCGCACGATTATATTACGATTCGAACATCACAACTCTCGCGACCATGGCCGAGAAGCCTTCGGTCTTGATCATTGGAGGGCTTGGCTACATCGGCCGCTTCCTAGCCCTCTACATCCACCAGAACGAGCTCGCTTCTGATGTGAGACTCGTTGACAAAGTCCTCCCCCAACTCGCATGGCTGGCTCCTGAGTTCTCCGAAGCCTGCTCACAGGACAAGTTTATGCAGGCTGATGCCAGCAGACCCGGTGAGTTTCCCTACTGCTTACTCTGTCTGTTGATGGGTGCCCCGCTTGTGGTGCTGGTGGCTCTCGATTGTAACCGACTAGTCGGCTAACGAGGTGTTTTCCCCTCTTTACAGAAGGATTAGCAAGAATTTTTGACCGACCGGACGGAAAGCAGTGGGATTATGTTTTCAACTGTGGAGGCGAGACGAGATACTCTCAAGAAGATGAGGTCTATAAGTTGAGGTCTTTGAACCTGTCTATTGCAGTGGGCAAGGAGGCTGCCAAACGAGGAGTCAAGGCCTTTGTTGAGCTAAGCACAGGCATGGTGTATAAGTCAGACTCGTCGCCAAGCAAAGAGGGAGACAAGCTGAAACCTTGGAACCGAATTGCTGTCTTCAAATTACAGGCTGAGGAGGAACTCGCCAAGATTGAAGGGTATGGTGTAACTATAGCTCTTGGACAGATGGCTTACTAACGCATTGTGCAGTCTTAACCTCATAATCGTGCGACTACCGCATGTGTACGGACCTTATGCTTCTCAGTGGGTCGCCACAGCGTTGTGCATGGCTCGCACCTATCAACACCTTGAGGACGAAATGAAGTGGCTTTGGACCAAGGACCTCCGAACCAACACAGCACATATCGATGATGTAACGAGGGCGTTATGGGAAATTGCGGCATGGTTTGACGCTGGCAAGGCGAAGTGGGATGAGGCCAGCATGGGCAAGATTCCCACTTTCAATATTGTGGACGAGGGTGCGACGAGCCAAGGCACCATAGCGACCATTATTGGCGACATTTTCAAGATCGAGACAGGCTTCCAGGGACAACTCATCAGCACGTTTGCCCGGCTCAACCTCGACAGTGTTGTGGATGATGTCAACGACGAGCTCCTGGGACCTTGGGCTGATCTCCTCGCGGATGCGGGTATTACACGACCAGGACCATTAACCCCATTTATGGAGAAGGAATTACTCAAGGACACAGATCTCAGCATGGACGGAACGCGGCTCAAGACACTATTGGGCTTTGAGTATAAGAAGCCTGCCCTCACGAAGGAGTTGATCGAGGAGGTGATTGAAAGCTACAAGAAGATGAAGTGGTGGCCTTGAGCAGGGCCAAGAAAATGTTGAAAATGACAGATGCGACATGGCATGTGTGGCATGCATGTGTGGATGGGATTTGACTTGTTTCTTGCATGAACTCGACTTAGCGAAGAATCCGCCTGTTGCTGGAAGAGACGGACGATACCCGGGACGATGAAGGCCAAAGGCATGAGGAGCGGCGGCGAGCAGACTTGGCAGCGTTGAGCTGCACCTGATTTAGTGTCAGCTGAGATTTGGCGTAGCCAGCAGGCAGTTATGATGACGATGCCTGGGGAGGTAGATAAATATGTTATACATGCACGACCTGGATATATGAGGAGCCAAGGGACGATTGAGGTCGTAGAAGATGAGCGTACCCGATCAGAGGGTAGGCTAATAATATAGGCAAATATACTAGTTACATGTCAGTCAGATATGAGCTTTCCGCATGCGCGTTGCTAGTGCCAATGGCCATGGCCATGAATGATGGCATCGCTCATGAGGATCACCTCGACAAGGGTAGGATGACGGGGTTTCATAAAAGGTGAAGAAGAAGAAGAAGAAGCTGGGAGATTCATGACTGAGCCGAGGTTTGTGAGGGAAGATAAGGCATGTGGAAATGAAGAAGTGGTGAAGTTGAGTTGAGGTGGAGATTGAGGATTAGCGATGCGGGGATAAACCCCCTGAAAGATTCTTGGTCGACGTCGTGAGGTGAACTTTTGCATGAGCGTTTGAGTTGGCGTTCATTATTAATGTTGGTGTGATGGATGTTGGTGTGAGATCTGATGCTAAGGAAATAAGCACCTCCTCCTGCAAGGGGAAATACCATCTACCTATACTTATCATATGACGATGAGAAGAAGACGTCATCCTCTATAGTAATGAGTTCTTTGTATCTTGTTCCCGAAAGTCTATAAGTCAACAGAGCTTATTTCTTTGTTGACCTGTCTATTGTCAGGAGAAGGCCTCTGATCAATTGTGTATCTCGATCTTGGGATTGTAAACACATTCATTCGCTTCTTGGCAAATCCGAAGCTAGGTGTTTATTGCTCATCTGCGGCTTAACTTCCTTATTCGTGTTATCCCCGGCCTTCACAAGTTTCCGAATGGGATTTCTATCTTCATCATGGTTCAACTCAACGCTCAAGGCTCTGTCATCTTCACTTCAACCCCGCACTTGGTAGGATAAGAGCCTGTAGAGACACCCCTATCAGTCTCTGCCCATGTTAGGCCCTTGTGACGACTGAACACCTACTCCTTTAGTAAATTCTAGATATTATAGCTCAGGCTGAGCCGTGTGATTCGCAGAATAGACTCAGACGTGGTCGTGCAATTAGTCATGTTTTTGACCTCGGCGTTTATGCATAGGTAGGTCACTGCTCGGCGTTGCTTGTGATACTCGTTGTTGAAAACGTATATAAGCTACAAATAAGATGAGGTTCCTTCTCTTCTGAAGCACGGTATTGGTACATCCCACGCAAGTGAAATCTGCAGTACAAGTCATTTGTGGCGTGTCTTAACGTTACCTACGAAGGACCATTCGTCTGCACTTTGAATCCTTAATAGCGTCATTTCGATCCACCAACTGGCAACCTACATACGCAGCACAGCTCGCGCATCGGTCTTATCGACACCCACACCTACACCTCAACCGTTGGCCTATTTCTCCTCCTCGAATACTTTCTTCACTAGTACCCAATTTCTTCATATTCTTACCAAATTCACCGCAAGAATGGCTGCTCCTGCTGAAAAGACTACCTCCAACCTCACCGGTAAATGGGTTCTCGTATGTTGCACTCACTCTCCCCCGCCTCAACATAAATGAATCAATATCCTGGCAACCTGTTACTGACGGCGCTTCAAAATAGAACAAGGAGCTTTCTGATAGCTCGGAACCCATCCTTGCCCTACAAGGCATTGGATATCTCACCCGCAAGGGAATTGGCATTGCCACCATCACCATCGACGTTAACCAGTACCAAGCCCCTCCCAAGGACCCCAACACCTCCACCGAGCTCTTCACCCACATCGACATCACCCAGTCTGCCTCTGGCTTAACAAGCACCCAAGAGAACCGCTGCCTCGACTTCAATGATCGTGAGCACTCAGACTGGCTCTTTGGCAAGGTCAAGGGCCGCTCCAGGTTCGTCACTCTCGACCAGGTTGAGGACGAGTTTCTCAAGCAGGGCTGGCTCGTTGAGGGCGATGGCCAGTTTGTCCAGAGCATCGCCGAGAGCATCGACAATGGCTGGATCGCTACCCAGATCTGGGGCTTTGAGGAGATCAAGGGTGAGCGCAGATATGTGAGGCACGTCTTGGTGACCAAGGGCAGCGAGAGAGTCACCGCCAAGCTCATCTACGATTACCAGGGTTAGATATGGGTTTCTCTTAAGCCCTACATAGCCTAAGGATAAACGGACGACGATGGGAATGCTGAATTCATGTTCAACGATTCAGAGGATAGATTGCTTATGATTCAAATATAATTGATTGACCAACACGAGGTCATCCTAAAACTGAATCTTTGCAGCAATTGAACTACCTGCGCAAGAGTCATACCCACCAAGGTGTATTATCTCCCAAATGTTGCGCTATGTTGAAAGCAGCTTTCCTGCTGGGCCGGCTGTTATGAGCCGGCCGTAGTCTCCATGATGTTTAGGTCATTATTACCCCAACGCCCATCCATGATGCTGAATTCTCCGTTATTTTTGTTATTCTCGGCACATGATCAGGACATATTCCCGTGGCCTATCTTCCTCGGGATATCCAGCGCTCTCCCCCCACGATGTAGATCCATTATCAGTTAAAAATGGCACTTTACTCAGGTCTACGCTTCACAAACTCCTCAAGATCCTGCACCGTCGCAACACCCAGAACAAACCTCCTCTTCTCATCCGTAATAACGGCAAATTCCTCTTTCCATGGCCCATCAGGCACGCCGCCACGGTAGAAGTCCTCAAGCTCCTCAAGGGTGGTCTCCATGGTGATGACCTTGTACGTGCGGCCCTTGCGCTGGAAGCGTGTCATGGCGGCTGAGAGCTGATCCTCAGGCTTGACCTTGCCTGAGTCGAGGAGAGACTGCAGATGCGGGATGGAGATGTAGCCTAGGAGAGCGCGGGTGTTGGCGTCGACGATGGTAAGGTGCGTGTAGTCGCGCTCAAAAGCGGACATGAGGGCGAGGGAGATGGCATCAGAGGGGTTGAGGGAGAGTGCAGCTGGAGGGTCGAGATCTTCAACGGTGGCCTGATATGCATTAGCTACAACCTCCAAAATAAGGGAGCCCTCTATAGAATTTATATGTCTGGAATCTGAGGCGCAAAGTGGTGTCATGAGCAAGGCACGAAAAGAGAACTTACCCCACGATATCGAGAAGACCACTTTGTAACGAGGGGCTGTGTCGCACCCGGCGTTGTGGTGGTAGCAATAGCAGTAGCCATGATATATGTGAAGGCTGTTATCGTCGGCCCGAGACAATTCAAGAGGTGCTTTGTGTTAGGGTTGAGGCTGGTTGAAATGTCGGGGAGTCGAAAGGATCGCGGGGCAGATTTCTACGATGCAGTCAGGTACTGAAGTCACGCAAAGGCTCTAAGATGGTGGGGCATATGAGAAAAAATAGGAGCTTTTTTTGTTAGTATCATGACATGGTTAGGCGGCTCACTACTAGTATAGAGCAAACCAATCTGTTCATTTACCATTGAGAGCATGTTTAAGTCTCGCAATGATACTTAAAAGTTCACTCAACTCATTCTCCAGTCAAATATCCTGGATTTCTTGATTGGAGATCCTGAGGTGGATGACATCGGCATAAACGGGTTTCTGCTTCACTTATTATATCATCCCCCATGATTAGAATGTACAACAGAAATAAATCATACACCGGATTTTAGCAATAAAAGAACTCTTTACCTTAGTACTGACTATCCCCACTACGCTGGGAATAAGCCCCATCTGCAGCCTATGGATCTTCCCGCCAGGGAGCTGCTTAACTTAATTAGTGCCAAGGACAAGCTCCGCCCAAGTAAAAGAAATTCGCCTATGGATGGTGATAGAAACATGTTGTGTATAAGCGCAAATGGTAACCGAAAATACAAGATATATCGCATTGGGCAAGACAAAGGTCCAATATGGCATCAGGAAACGTAAGGTACCTATCAACTACTGACCTGGACGGTAGGTGTGATAAGCGTGATGTCACTACCCGCTCAAATACGCCTGCCACGAGCGTCATCCTCTTCCGTCACTCACGGAATTGGAAGTCGTATGCACCACCTTAACTCCGTAAGATAACCTTAAGGCAAGGCCGCTACACCAATCTACCTCGATAATTCCTGATTTCTTTCCCTCATTTCGTCCTGCAATATCTTCTTTTCCTCATCTCGAGGCAGTCCATCTGTTGGAGCTGGAACGTCGTTTCAAGTAAGCTCAATCAAATCATCCGCCTCTCCCGTGTCACACTCCATCGATAGATAGCGGCTCAGTCGGACAGATTATCTCCGCTGTAGCTTTTCTTGCGGTCTTTCTTTTACTTCTCTTCCTCTTTGTCAATTCAATCAGATCTCTACATGACACTCGTATCTAGAGTGCAATTGACCAGCTCCACTCTCAACTTACACGCACCCTCACTAACACACCAGCAGAACCATCATCGCCTGCGCCGGACACTACAATGTCACCGTTGCACCCGTCCAAGGACGCCCTTCAAGGCGCCATCTACAGCCCCCTCTTAGTAACAACACGCACTCCTTATGAAGCTCGTCCTGAGCTCTTTCCCGCCCGATCTTCCGTCGTCGAGGATGCAAAGGGCAAAGCTAAGCAGCTGAGCGCCGAGGCCACAGCCGAGTTCGAAAAAGCGAGCGCAAAAGCTCAGGCTAAGGCTGGAAAGATTGAGCTGTATTCGGGTAAATACTATGCTGCCTGTACCTTCGGCGGGTTGATGGCCTGTGTAAGTGTCCAAATTGGCACCCAGATGTGAACATCCCATCGTTTAGCATCATCCGTCGACCAGATATCTGTACTGACCTCATCTAGGGCCTCACTCACGCTGCTGTAACTCCCTTGGATCTCGTAAAAACCCGTCGACAAGTTGACTCCAAGCTCTACACGAGTAACTTCCAGGCGTGGGCAAAGATTTACCGTGCTGAGGGTGCTCGAGGTATCTTTACCGGATGGAGTCCCACCCTCTTTGGCTACTCGGCCCAGGGAGCTTTCAAGTACGGTTGGTACGAATACTTCAAAAAGACCTACTCTGATATGGCCGGCCCCGAGGCCGCATACAAGTACAAGACCGGTTTGTATCTCGCTGCTTCCGCCTCAGCCGAGTTTCTTGCCGATATCGCTCTCTGCCCCTTTGAAGCCGTCAAGGTCCGCATGCAAGGCTCGATCCCTAATCCATACACTGGAACAATTCAGGGCATCAGCGCCATCGCAGGCAAGGAGGGAGTGGCCGGCCTGTACAAAGGTCTGTATCCGCTGTGGGGCCGTCAAATTCCCTACACAATGATGAAGTTCGCTTCGTTTGAAACCATTGTCGAGATGATCTATGACCGCCTGCCAGGCCAGAAGAGCGATTACGGCAAGGCTGCTCAGACAGGTGTCTCGTTCACCGGTGGTTACCTGGCTGGTATCCTGTGTGCCATCGTCTCTCACCCCGCCGATGTCATGGTCAGCAAGTTGAATTCAAACCGTCAACCCGGAGAAGCTTTCGGTAGTGCCACGAGCAGGATATACAAGGACATTGGTTTCAGCGGTCTTTGGAATGGTCTCCCCGTGCGAATTGTCATGATCGGTACTCTCACTGGACTTCAGTGGATGATCTATGTAAGCACCTCCTGCACAGTCTCAAAAGTGACGAGATATACTTCCCGAGCTCTCTGCTAACGCAATGGATAGGACTACTTCAAGATATTCATGGGTCTTCCAACCACTGGCGGCGGTCCACCTCCAGCCAAGAAGCAGGAGTAAACCCAACTGGGTCGCCTTGGGAAAGTGCATGCATTACACTCCGAGTAACCTGTGCTGTGGTTTTTCGAGAGACTTTTTCGTGTGTGAATAGTTTTTTTTTTTTTTTGTTTGTCTCTGGTGGATTGAAAGCAGGATCAGTGCTGGTATTCCAATGAAACAAGTTATTTCCTATGAAAAATTCGGGTCTTAGGTATGAACAGTACGTTCTTGGGAGGTGTATCACCGGGACAGTCGGGTCTATGTGGAACGGCCCATCTATCTTGTGGAACAGCCAGCTTATCTATCACCAGCCATCCTAGTCTGTGCGTGACTGAGGCCCGTAATATCCATACTGCAGAAGGAAATATGACACGCTTCGCCTTGTCAGAGAAGAGGCCATCGCTCCTGATGTTTGTTTCTTGCATGGGCCATCGGGCGGGAATCTGGGAGCCTGCAGCCGAATGCACAGAAAAATCGACCAAGGAGGCAGCTTGCAGCTTTCCCGCTGCCAGTAAAGAAGTTTGCGCCATATTTCTGCATCTCGAACTGGATGCATATGGAAAGCTGACAGTGCTGCTTACTTACATCCGTGATCCATAAGGCGGAACCCAGAGCATAGTGATAATGCTGGATCATCACCTCTAGCACTCAATTTCAAAAAGGACAAAGGCTGATGAAAACTCGGGCTCCAAATCTAGATTGCGAGGTCACTAAACAGCCACGCGCTTGATATTTAGTGCTTCAGATTGAGTTGGTATTTCCATATCAGTTGTAATGTGTGCTTAGTTCTTACCTCCCTAGGTACGTATAGTAGGCAGGTAGGCAGTCCCACAACGGACGTGTCCAATGCCGTCATGGTACATAAGGTCGGGTGGGCACCGCGGGGGACGGTGCGGCTTGGTTTGTGTGCGTTGATGCAATGCGATGCGCGGCTGGTTGCGAACCCACAGAGCTAGCGCAACTGACGTTTGTTCCAGAACACTGCTCCCTTTGTCCAAAATAGGTTTTGGGTAGCATCATCAAACATAGGCGCAGCAACCAGGTTCGCCGATACCTCTCTCAGCCAGAGCAAGCTAACAAATATAATTTTCGACGTATCATAGCACAACTGATTTCATTCGCAGACACGAGCTATCGAAGAATACACTACACATGGGAAGTTCTTGGAACCCGGTGTAGATGGGAGGCCGAGATGTACTGTATGGTTATCGTAGTAAGCCGCACCAACACATAGTGAGCGAATATTTCAAAGCATTGTCAGACAGATTTCGAGAGTCGGCCAGCAACAGTTCCGGGACCGAAGAACGTGAGTAGACCGATGTCCACAAACAGCTGAGGACCTAGTCACTTCATAGCCAATATGCAATTGATCAAGTTGTCGTGGACACCTGAACAGGGTGAACGCAGTCAAGAGACCATACGCGTTGCTTTTCTGCTTTCAGCATTCAATACACAAGAGGCATATCAACAATAACGGACCGACTGGGCGGCGATCAGGATGGGAGGGATCTCAAACTGATAGGATACCGTCACCGCGGTTATGAACGAGGGGTCTAGTGATTGGTGACAGTCCAGTTGCGAGGTGGGTATGGGGGATGTGCCGCATGGCAACCCCACATTCCCGAGTCGAACTAATGCTTTGAAGGAGGGGTTGTTGTCATTGGTTTGGCTTGGTGAACATTGTGTTTGGTTGCGGATACAAGCACAGCAGCGGCCAGCGGGTGTATGATATGATGAAGCTTGACGGCTGTAACCACAGTCAATATCATTTCACTTGATACTGAAATGCTTTAGGTGAATGACCAAGAGTGATCAAGTCAGGGATCTAACCACTTGTCAGCCAGCTTCCATATTGGTTGCCATCGTTAAATGCAAGGAGCAGGGGGTTTTATCAGGGATGTATTCCACTGGAGTACTCGCTTTGTGTTTTCTGTCCTAGGAGGATGGGAAGCACAGCACCTGTAATCAAGACTCTAAATAAAGAGCATGTTACCTTGCATGAGGCAACTTTTTTCGGATTCCATAAAGCGTGCTATTTCCACCAAACAGGACAGCTGTGCTAACAACCTAAGTTGAAGGCTACCTAGGCATGACATGTATGTCGATGGGGATCACTATCTACGGTAGTCCAGCCCACTTCAGGAACAAGACAGACATTTTGACATAGCGTCGAACTTCAAGAGCAAGCCAAGGTCATTTCGACGAGATGAATGTTGCTTTTGTCAGCGCCACTATAGAATCCGATAAATCTATCCGACTTGGCGGTGGTTGGTCCGTCTCGGCGTCCGGTTGTGGCAGAGTGCTAAATGCGCGACCAAGTCCTACACAGTAGTCGAACTCCAAGTAAGGTCCTGTTTCCTAACGCGTGCTCGGCTAAAAGTGATCCCAAAAGAAAGACAGCGATCTCACCGCACAAGTGGGTTCTCAAGTTCTCGTCTTGAGCCGGGGGTTTGTAACCAATAAGCTATGGCGCCGTTTGTTAGTATTTACCGCACCTACAGAAACAAACTGGAACAGTGTATGTTAGGCCCCTTTCTGGAGTTAAGGATTGTTTGTCGGTTGCGGTCAAAGGTAGCTGACACTGGCTTCGTCCCTACTTGTGCCGGTCCATGATGTCGAGCCACAGAGTTCTCGAACCTCAAAACCGTTGGGGAAGTAAGTTAGTGCAAGACGTACCAGGCACATGTGCGAGGAGTTTTCGGTGACCATTGCCGGTGTGGCTTTTCAGATGTTCACTATCGATGCCAAATTGATTGAAGATGAAGAATTTTCGCTTTCGCTGTTATCGTGGAAGGAGTTAATTTGCTGAACTAAAGGCTGGTCAACATCATTTGCATCGGCCTTGCCGTCAACAGTTTTGAAGATTGGACGGGATGGGATGCAGGAGCCAAGGCAGATGCTCCTCCGATGGAACCTTACCTGCCTTATGAGTTCCATCTCTATTAACAATCAGTTTCTTTGGCACGGAGAGCACTTGGCCCGATCAACTACCTACCTACCTTACCTAGGTAGTTATCCGCAGGTAGGCAGTCTATATACATGCTTGAATTGTCCTCAGTGTCCATGGAATAAATACTCATAGTGTTTTGTCGCTCCAAAGTATCAACCCAATGCCTGTTCCGAACCTCAGACCCATGCCGATACTGTAGCTTTTAACCCTGGGTGCGTTTGGCTCAACCGTAACAGCCAATGGATCCCAGACATGGGACCACCGTCTGGCGTCTATCAACCGTCCACACCACGTTTAATCTTGCGCCAGGCTTCGTACCCCAGTAACCTGGCAGGACCCTCCTTGACGATGATGTCGGTTGTCAACATCGTACATGGTAGTCGATGTGTGTGAAGGTTATTTTTATATGATTAGAAGCTCTTGGCAGAGATAGGCTGCCACTCGCCAAACAGACAGATAGAATAGAAAGCAGCTCGCTATCTCGTGACCTAACAAGGAGAGGAGTTTAGCTCTTGCGCTCTGTTTCTGTTTCTAGTTCTTGTTCTGGGGTGGCAGTTTCTGGATCCACTAGAGAGGCACCATCATGAGAGCCTAGTGAGTTGGAGGGGGGGCCATTGGGGGCGTCGGTGGTCTAGGCAAACTGGGGTTGCGCGAGCTCGATGCAGGAGAGTCAAATTCGAGTCGAGTCGAGTCGAGACGGCTGCATTTCCGGCTATTGGATACTGCTGGAGGTATCTATTGATTGATCCAATCGAGTGGGGAGATGGCAACCATTATCGCCAATGTCGTTGAAATTGTGCGCCAAAGAGGAAATATCCGGACTGGCTTTGCCCACGGGCATTGTACGTACCGATGATCGATTTGTTTGTGCCGGCCGTGGAATATCCCATCATGACTTGTTCTGTGCCGTTGTGTACGGTTTATGTTATCCATGATCCAGGGCCCTTGGAGGGTATCCTAGAACCTAAGTATCTAGGAACTCACACGTTCACAGCACCTACCATGTTGGGGCACGGCACCATCCAACCACGAGGTCACTGATCCATCCTTCTCCTTCGTCTCCTCAACCTGGGTCCAGGTCGCTTCTCCCCGGACTCGACCTCTACTGTACTAGGATATCCTCCCGCCACCCTCATCCTTACCCGCCCTGTCTTTCTACGGTTGGTAGCTCTCCTGCCTGCCTACTTACCTAGTACTCTTTTCATTCTACCATTTTGGCGACGTGACACGTCTCTTTTACATCTTGGAACCATCTTTTGGTTTATACCAGCTTATTTACAGCCAAGACCATCGATTACTCGTCGTTCTCCGGTTCGGCTTTTAGATCAGCACAGTAGTTCCGTCCGGCGCTATTGCATCCACGCCACATATCCGCGCCTCGCTTTCCCCAGCCCAGGGCGCCAGCATCAGCGCCATATTCTATTCCTCGCTCACGACTTGGCAACTCTAAAATCGACTTGGCTTGCGATTTCTCTATTTTCCCGCCTTGCGCGATTCTTGCATTCTTTTCTGGCAATACGAAGCCATCCGCGCATGGTCCCTTGTTCCAATTGCGACTGTCATCGTTGAGGTGCTGCTGCCGCGCAGCTGTTGCGTTGCGTTGCGGGTCGGCCGTTTGATAGCGACTCTTGATCGGCTCACCCATCTACGGTCTTTCTACCGAATTGCTTGCTCCCCCTGACGACATCACGATATCGCCATGGCCGGCTTTTTCAACAAGATAAAGGGTTCTGGCACTGTATGTCTTGGACTCGTTCCCCGCCCATTTCTTCATTGGACTGTCCCAGTTCTATCAGCTCTCTTTCGCTTCAAGTTGCGCCAAGATTACTTCTCATGACTGACAAAATGCCTCTCGCTTTCTATTCATAGGCCACGACTACTACGCCCAACAAGCAAGATGCTATCGCAAAGAAGAAAGAGGAGCCTGTGCTCGATCTGACGCCGCTCGAGAAGATGCTCCAAAATGCCGGTCCCCTTCGAGACGATGGTACCGATCGCTTCTTTGGCCTCGAGAATGTACGTCGAGCCCTGCCTACACCCACCGCAAACCTTCTTACCTTTCCATCACCGTGAACATACTGTCATCGTAAGAAAATCAGGCTAACCTAAAAACAGTTTGGAAACACATGGTACGAAGCGTGTTAGCCATCACTTGACCGAGCTATTATGCTGACCTTTGGTATAGTTACTGTAACTCGATCGTCCAGGCTCTTTTCTACTCCGAGTCGTTTCGAAATAATGTCGTCAACTATCCCCCAACCTCGCCCTCAGAGACAAATGGCAGTCGACCTAAGGTTCCCATCACCATCAGGCCTCCGCCCGCTGACCCTGTAGAGAACTTGCCGAAGCAGAAGGGCCTAAGCACGTCTCAAGTAATCAAGCAACGACAAGCCATGAATCAACAGTTACCTGGACAGGTCGGTGTTCGACCAGAGGACAAACCTGATACACCCGAATACAAGAAGAAACAAGCCATGATCAAAGGACCTATCCTGGAACTCGCGCGAGAAAACGCCACTTCGTATGGCATGAGTGAATGCACATTTACTGGGCTCAAGGATATCTTTCTGGCACTACTTGAAAGCAACACCCATACAGGAGTTCTCAGTCCACAGCGATTTCTTGAGATATTCAAGCGCGACAACGAGATGTTCCGGAATTCAATGCACCAAGACGCTCATGAGTTCTACGGTTTAGTGTTGAACGATGTCATAAACAGCGTTGAGAGCACGGCTCGCCAGATGCAGTTGCAAGCGCCGGCTGATGGTCTCGATGGGCTGGCAACTTCAGTGGGACACGCTCTTGGATCGGCCATGGTGAACCATGTTGCCGGGCCAAGTTCCCCTGCAACAGGATGGGTTCATGACATTTTCGAAGGTGTTCTCACATCAGAAACCAAGTGTTTGACTTGCGAGACTGCTTCTCAACGCGATGAGACATTTCTTGATTTGTCCATCGATCTAGAGGAGCATTCATCCGTGACATCTTGCTTACGGAAATTTTCGGCCGAGGAGATGCTATGTGAGAGGAATAAGTTCCATTGCGATCACTGCGGTGGCCTCCAGGAGGCTGAAAAGAGAATGAAGGTGAAGCGATTACCAAAAATTCTGACCCTTCACTTGAAGCGGTTCAAATATACCGAGGACTACAGCCGTTTGCAAAAACTCTTCCACAGGGTTGTATACCCCTATCATCTTCGAATGTTCAATACGACAGACAATGCTGAGGATCCGGACCGGCTGTATGAGCTCTATGCGGTAGTGGTTCATATTGGTGGTAATGCCTACCATGGCCACTACGTGTCCATCATCAAGGTTCCAGGTCGAGGATGGATTTTATTTGACGATGAGATGGTTGAGCCGGTGGACAAGAATTTTGTCCGCAACTTCTTTGGAGACAAGCCCGGGATGGCTACCGCATATGTTCTGTTCTACCAAGAAACGACGTTCGAAAAGGTGCGAGAAGAGCAGGAGAAGGAGGGCATGGAGGAGGTGAAACTTGCCAGTGAAGCCGCCAATCTTGCCCAGGAGAACGGAGACAAATCCGACACAGTACCACTCAGACGACAAGCAACGCAGCCCATGTCACCCCTCAACCATCATGAATCGATGGCAAATCTGGCTCATGCCAGCACAGCGCCAGCCATGCCTTCAGCTCCTCAGCCGGATCCTTCGCCTCCAACAGTTGCCACCAATGGCTTGAACCGCGTCACTACCCAGAGAGAAGAAGTCAAGTCAAAAGAGGACAAGAAACGAGAGAAGAAAGAGCGCGAGGCTGCTGAGAAGGCCGAGAAACTCGCAGAAAAGGAGAGAGAGAAGCAGGCCAAGGTTGACGAAAAGAAACGAAGAGAAGATCATTACAAAGCGATACAGGCACGACGAAATGAGAATGATGAATTAGCCAGAGTTCTAGAAGCTAGCAAGAAGTCAGCGGCACAAGAGGAGGAAGTGAGAAAGAAGGAGAATGGGACACCTCAGAGCAATGGAATTCTCGACCGGACCAAACGGGGCAGTAAGTCGATGTCGAGGAAGAGTTTCTCTCTCTTTCACAAGGACAAATCAGGTGGACAAACCCCAGAGACCCCCAACGGCGATGCGAACGACAAACATGAGAAGCTCAAGGATCGGCTCAGCTTCAGCCTGGGTCGCAAAAAGAGCACGAATTTGCTTTCATAGCCTTGTCATGACCACGCATTCACATACTTATAGCCTTTACATATGGGGGGAGAGGTGATCCCGGATTGATTGTGTCGTTGTGGTCTTTGGGGTTTTGGCAGATGACAGGATACCCATGCACTTTGAATGAAGCTGTCGTGTCGTTACATGAAACAAAGGCGCAACAAGGAGACGAAGCGTCACTGAAAAAAGGATTCAGCATTCGCATTTTTTGGGACAATTTTTCTACCCCAAACAGTCTTGGAAAAAGATATTAAGTTTGTCATAGCCTTGCATCCGGTACAAAAGTGCCTAATTACAGAAGGGCATCAAGTAGAAGATGGGACATGAGGGCAGAGGCAGAGGGCAAGCTTGTTTATTACAGTTCGAGAGAGCTTGCTTGCTCGGTTATGGGCGAGCGCCGAGGAATAGAACCTCGGGCATGGCAGTTGTACAATACATACATAGGTAGTTGGAAGCCCGAGTCGGCTTAGACAGGCAGGCCTTTATGCGTCCAACTAGTTGGGTATACTTTGAATAAGACAAGCCGCCTAGAAAGCGGATTTGAGCAGGCAGGCAGTGTCCTCAAGATGGTGTGAATGCAATTTTACCCTCGATGCCGTATCTTCAGGGGATATCTCCTCTCTTCTCATCTTGTCTCGTTCCGGATCGTGTTCATTTCAAGTATTAGGGCTTCCACGCATGGTTTCCCGTAATTCATTCCAACAACAAAAACTCCAGTTCCAAGGTTACCCGGACTCCATTGATGCCTAGAAAAGTCTAACGTGTCCTCTTTTTATAACCGCGCCGTGTGTGTGTGTGTGTGTGTGTGTGTGTGTGTGACGTCTTGAATCAACCAAGTATGAGCTCGTAAAGGATAATGACGGAATTAACAAAGATCAGTGGCACTGTGATTATGTTAGTTCCTCGTGTCGCAAACAGCGCAGGAGTACCGTATTGCGATCGCGCCGTGTGGTTAGGGCGTTTAACATACTCCTCATGATGGTTCGAACGCTTGCGATGAGATTGATGATCTTGGCCTTGACACTGGCATCAGGACCAGCGCCGAATGCAGGATCATACGATGCGGGAGAGAGGTTGACTGAGAGATAGTGTCAGATATAAAATGCGCAGCCAGAGAGAGAGGAGTTCGTACTGCGCGCGAGAAAGCGATCTTCAGAAAGGACAGCGACGGCGTTGATGAGGAGGATACAAACTGAGAGCGAAGTTAGTAAAGGCGCTTATGAAAACAAAATGAGAGGATTGTTACCATATAGAAAACTTCCAAAGAACCACATTTTGGGCGGCAGTACTGACGATTAAACGGAGATAGAGAAGGGGGATTGCCTTGATTGAGAGTTGGCGATGATGTGTAACTAGGTATCTCCAATCGGTACCTGTTCAGGTACGCATCTCTTGCCATGGTGGCTTGACCTGTGGCGGGGGATTTGTTAGGCCGATCCGACCTAAGACCCCTAAAGAGGTAATAAGCTCAGGCGGGACATTTTTATCCATTCAAGTTGAATAAGAGAGCGTGGATAGAGGACTTTTTTTTTCTTGGGGGGATTAATAAGAAATTGGGATTGTTTCTTGAATTCCGTCTTATTTCATCTACTTTAGGTTTCTTGTGTTTCTGCCCGGAAACAAGTTATCAAGATCCCCAAAGCTTGAGGCTACCTTACATACCTACAGAGTACAGTAGCAGCTCGCTCTCCTACTGAGAGCTCATATCCACCAAGATGAAGACTTCAGGTATATTCTCCATCATCTCTCCTGCCGTAGGTATACAGCTAACGATTCTTAGATATACTTCTCACGTGTCTTCTCATCACCATCCCACTAGCTCACCTCCTCATATCTCCCTACACCAAAGTCGAGGAGTCCTTCAACATCCAAGCAGCCCACGACATCCTCCTCTACGGAACACCTACCAAAGACGTCTATGACCGTCTTTCTCACACCTACGACCACTTCACCTTTCCAGGGGCCGTACCCCGTACTTTTCTCGGTGCTGTGCTCCTCTCAGGGCTGGGGCAGCCTATTATTGCTCTTGTTGGCTTTCAGCATGCGCAGCTCGTAGTTCGAGGACTGCTTGGTGCAGCGAATGTTGCTGCGCTTTTGACTTTCAAGTCTTGTCTGAAGAGAGCTTATGGAGAAGGAGTTTCGGCTTGGTGGGTGGTTTTCATGGCGAGTCAGTTTCATATCAACTACTATGCCTCGCGGACATTGCCAAACATGTATGCCTTTGGCCTAAGTAAGTCGTACAACTCACAACTCGCACATAGAATATCGGCTCATAAGAACTAGCTACACTTGCCTCCGCATTTATCCTCCCTCAGTCATCACCTCAGCTCTCCGCTGCCCGCCAGAAACAAGCCATCGCTCTCCTGGTCATCGCAGCAGCCATCTTCCGCTCTGAAGTCGCAATTCTTCTCAGCACCACAGGACTCTACCTGCTCCTGACGGGCCGCATCAGTCTACGGCCCTTGATCTTCACTTTTCTCGGCTCATTTGTCGCTTCGCTTCTCATTTCAGTGCCAATCGACTCGTACTTTTGGCAGAAGCCGCTCTGGCCTGAGCTTTGGGGCTTCTATTTCAATGCTATCCTTGGATCTTCGTCCGAATGGGGCGTTTCTCCATGGCACTATTACTTTACCTCAGCCCTCCCCAAGCTGTTGCTTAATCCCTTCGTGCCGGCATTGGCCATCTTTGCGTTGCTACAGCCTGGTATATCACAGGGTACACAAGCTCTGCTGCTCCCCAACTTGCTCTTTGTTGCCATTTATTCTGCCCAGCCTCATAAGGAGGCTCGCTTCATCTTTTATGTCGTTCCATCTCTAACTGCTGCTGCAGCTCTCGGCGCCAACTATCTCTCCTCACGCGTCTCCAAGTCTATCATCTACCGTGGTGTATCCGGCATCATTGCCCTGTCCGTCCTCGCTAGCTTCGCAGGCAGCACTCTCATGCTGCTTTTATCTTCCCTCAACTATCCTGGCGGTGATGCACTCCAACAACTCTCCTCCATCACTCTTGATGATCCTTCTCCCGTCATCGACGTTCACGCCGATGTACTGACTTGCATGACTGGACTCACGTTATTTGGACAGAACCCATCTGGTTATCCTATTGCCTTCCCAATTACCCCTGAGCCTGGTTCCAAAGCCCCTATCCTCAGCTTTGACAAGACGGAAAAGGGAGACCAACTCTACTGGCCGCGTTTCTGGGAGCGCTTCGACTATGTCCTTGCTGAGAACCCACGCAAGGTGCTGGGGGGATGGCAGGTCATGGGAGTGGTGACAGGCTATGACGGTATTGAAATCCTTAAGCCAGGCTCCTCACCTTCAGGAGAAGATGGTGAAGGGGGGACAATCGTTGGCGAAAAGGTCCTGGGACTGGGCGCTCACGTCGCCACATTGAGAAACTTGGTCAGGGGCTATACAGGCGGCTGGTGGGTTGGACCTCGAATGTCACCCCGAATCCGAATCTTGAGACGTGATAGCTAGATATACAGAATACTCATATCACAAATTCAATAGCCAGTCATTTGAAGACCATACCTTGTAATACTACATCAACTGGTTTTGTAATGCCTATCATAGCGTATAAACAATGCGTGCGTGCATGCGTGCGCAGACTCCCCCATGCCATCCATGACCCCTGAAAGAAGAGATTCCATCATCCTAATTTCCAGCAGGCGCAACAAAGTATAATATGTAAGTCTCCTGACAGGCAAATAAGCCGGTTATCAGTGTTTCCTTAATTTCCCTGTAGCCCAACGCCATGCACTACCTTGCCTTGCCATCTTCAGTCCAATGTCTTTTCCAACCCCAATCCCAACCCCAATCGCATCATGAGCACCGCCCAACAAAGAGCCTGGAATATAGAGAGCAAAACCCGCACCCAACCAAAAGACAAGTTTCCCAAAAGTCCCATCGCGTCCTACCATCCCTTAACTTTCAAAGTAAAAAGCGTTATGTTCAACCTCCCCCGGTCGTGTTCCTCATGTCGCGTGGATGATTATAGCATATATAAGTACTCAGTTATGTTCCGATGAACCAGCCGTGTAAATCAAATCACACTTCTTGCTCTGTGTCGCTCCCCTCTTCGGTATCGGGGTCATCGTCGTCATCGTCATCGTCTTCTTCCTCTTCGCTGCTTGAGGGACTGGGAAGAGCGCCATACTTCCTCCTGTATCGCTCCAGTTCTCTCCTCTGGGCTATGAACATATCCAAAATCGCAGTCATTGGACCCTGGAGATCTTCAAGTTCCTTAATAGGGCCATTGCCTTTAGCAAGGTGGCGCATCGCTAGTGTTGAGATACAAGTCTAATGTTGTTAGCGGTTTACACGTCATGCACATATCAGGTCAAACTCACCTCTATCCTGCTCACTTGGTGCTCCAAGAAGTTCAACAAGAAGCGATCCGTGACCTCGCCTCCACGTTGCTTGATCCTCTCGAGCAGCTCTGTCTCAGGTGGCTGCAGGCCCGGGGCCTCGTTGCCTTCCAGTGAGCTGCAAAGCATCTCTAGGCGCAAACTTATTCGCCAAAGAGTCCAAATTGCTTCTGGGTCGATACTAAGCTCAGCTCCGGGTGCAAGGACGGCTGGCTTATCGCCTCCTTCATCCTTCCTCTCATGCTGTAGGTGGAATTCAATACGTCCAGCCAAAGCATGAGGATAGAGAGAGTACACAACTTCAGGGTTTTCCAGGCCCTTCAACTTTTTCTCGCCCATCTCCTTAACCTCAAAGCCCTGAGAGGTGAGGGATCTCAAATCTTTTCGAATGGCGCTAGCATATGTCTCGTCGTCAAATGTATCCTCAGAGCCAGAAGCGTTGCCCCGATCTGTATCTTGGTAGTTCTCCAAGCATCGCTGTATCTCTGAGATGAAGTCGGTTGAGACTGTAATTTGTCCACCATCTGCTACGGCAGAAATTCGAGCCGCCTTGTTCACCATGGGTCCGAAGTAGTCCATTCGTCGTGTAACAGGATCCGTCTCACTCACGCAATCACCAAAATGAATACCCATTCGCACTGATAGACCCTTGAAGATGAGACTGTTGTCCTTGTCATACACAGGTTGGCATGACACCGAGTTCAAGACTTCTGATGGCCAGCTCACATCGAGAAGCTGCATCTGAACTGCAAACGTCCACAAAAGTGCCGACGTGGCTGTCGGGAAGGATACCATAAAAGCATCACCTTCAGTCTTGACTTCATAGCCACCGATTCGTCTCAATTGTCGACGCATGACCTCGTTGTGGAGTTTGATAGCTGATCTCATGGCACTGGGGTACATCTCCCAGAGGGTCGTTGAGTTCTTGATATCAGTGAATACAATCGACACGTTACCCGTGGGTGCAGGAATCTCTGCCTCGAGTCGATTAAGTGACGAATCAAGAACGTCGCCCTTGGTCCTTCGACCCCTTCTGGTATTGAGGACCTGAGCGTCGTCAGGGATACCAGATGGATAAAGCGACATACTAGCGCCGCGATGAAGTCTGGACCGCTCAACTCGTCGCTTGAGGTCAGCAACACTAATCATCATGACCATAATCTTGCCCGAGGCGCCATATGCGATAGCCAGATCACGAAGCTTCTGGGCCGCTCGCATGAGATCCTGTCTCTCAGCTCTCGCAATATCCGTCACCAAACCAGGAGACAAGTACTCCCATAGTTCGCCGGTTGCAATCAGGATAATGTCGTCCTGCTCTCGGATAGTCATGTTGCTGACGTAGGGTGCCGCTTGTACAGCTGGCATCAGATCGACATACCCAAACGCACGCGAAACCTGCAGCAAATCGTTTAATCTTCCGTTGCGAGAAACCCATCCCCCGGCTTCGCGGATGCGCGATCGTTCGTTTGGTTCGGCAGGATCGTGCTTGCGGGTCAGCATCTTATGAGTGCCATCGGTTTGGATCACCATCGCCTGTGCATCTCCAACGTTTGCAACATATAGTTCCGTACTTTGGAGGTAAACAACAGTTGCCACACCGCCCGAATTGAGGTCCTCCTTGGTGAGTATCACAGGCTGGCCAGAGCCCCTATGCGTCTTAAGTGGCCGCTCTTCCGATTGCTGGATAGCGATGGTAACCAGGTCCTTGTTGAGCTGTAAGAACGAGCGCCGCAGCGCATCAACCGGCGTCTCGTTTGACCGTGTCTTCAACTGCTTCAGTTCACCTGCAAAGATGTGACCAAAATTCTCGTGAAGATACTTGGCGATCTTGGACCCACCGCTGGACAAAGCCTGTCCGTCAAACAGTCCCAAGAGCATCTCAGTTTCTGAAGAGTTAAATCTTGGTACCACCAGATCGACTGTTGATAAGTGTTCATGCTTGCCAAGAGTATCGGCCATACCATAAGGCAGGTGGCCAGCAAGTGATCCAGACGTACGAACACGTCTGTCCTCGCTCTGGTCGGGGATACTGGGCTGAGTGAGAGTGACATCCATCAGTCCCAGGATGCGTAGATTGAGCAGACGGCTGAAGTCCGTATACTCCTCACGATTAACAGCGCCAGGTCCAAGCGGACCTGTGGCTGTCTGCTTGATCTCCAGGCGCTTGTTGCCAGACAAATTGAGATATCTCAAGTTCGGGTTGAGATTCCAATTCCAATCATAGGGCACGTTGGAAATATTGTATTTCAGGTAATTACTGCCACAATCGAGAACAGCAAGGTTCTTGGCCCGTGAAATATCGGCTGGCAGATTGGTAAACCTGTTGCCGTTGATGTAGAGTGCCTGAAGCAAACTAGATTCTTCCAAGTCATCGGCAGGTAGTGTCGTGAGTGCGTTTCCGGAAAGGTAGAGCTCAACTAGTTGGGGCCAGTTCTTGATCGATCTCTGGGGCATGTCGCTGATCTCGTCATTGTAAGATAAGTTGAGTACTCGAAGCTCCGCGAGCAAAGTGATCTGGTCAAAGACATCGTCATCAAGTCGATTGTCGGCCAAGTGGAGGTTTCTCAAGGACCCGGCAAATGTGTTATTGAGTCTTGACGACATCCCGGAATCTTTCCGTGGATTGACCGTTTGTGTAGGGGCGGATGGCGTTGCTGATCTAGAAACGACTGATGTCTTACGACCACCCTTCCCGTAGACAGACACGACAGAGCTCTTACGATCGCCAGCGTTAAGGGGAGACGGTCCGACACTTAGAAGTGTGCTCGAATTTTGACTTGGCCTTCGATCATCAGACAGTTCTTCGGAGCTTGCTGTGGCGGACAGAGTTCCGAGAGGAGCAGCTCTTCCGTTCACAGGAGGAGGTGCCGGCTGTGATTCCTCTCCTGGTATCCGTGGTGCTCTTGAAGCCGGCTTGGGGAAGTGTTCCAGAACGTTTGAAGAAGCATTGAAAGTCTCCAGTCGGTTTGCCCACCACAGCTCCATGGGCAGCTTCGAGATATTGTTTCCTCGAACATTGAGCACTCTCAATTCAGTCAGACAACCAATTTGGGCCGGTAGCTCTCCCACAGAATTGTTGGCAATGCTGAAATGTTCGAGTCTACTCAAGGTTCCAATTTCTTGCGGCAACGAAACGAAGTAATTCTTGTCAAGAATCAAGTGCTCGAGGTTGACCATATTCGCGAATGACGAGTCGATACTGGCTAGCTGAGCGTTCGAGAGGTTCAGTGTCTTGAGTGTAGGCACAGGGGCCACAATCTCGAATTTGTTCAGGGGGTTTGAGTTCAGTTTGAGTTGTCGAAGGGACTCAAACTGTCCAACAAAAGCAGAGACGCAGTTGTGATCAGCGGACAGGATCTCGAGTTTCGGAAGTTCCGATATGATATCGATGCTCGAGATACCATTGTACTTGATATCGAGTTCACGCAGACTAACGAGTTGCCCAAATGACGACGGCACAGCGTGTGTTAGCCTGTTGTTAGTTATCAACAACTTCTCCAGGTTCTTTAAGCCGCCAATCTCATGAGGAATCGTTGCAATGGCGTTGAAACTCAGATCCAGATCAACTAAACTTGGTAAATTGCATAAGAATGTCGGAAACTTGTCGATGAAGTTGGAAGAGATATTGAGAGAACGAAGTGATTGATATGCTCCAAAGTAAGAAGGTAAGTGCTTAAGTCGATTGTTGGCGAGGTTCATCTTTAGCATCCCCGTTAGGGAGTTGAGTTCCGCATGCTCCAACTGCTCGAGCCGGTTATTGGCAACATCCAGGAAGGTCAATCTGTTCGCTCGACTCAAACTGGGTGGAAGTTTCCTAGCTTCGTTGTTGTTAAATTTGATGTCTCGAAGATGTTTACAAGACTGTATAAAATCTCGAGGAACATCGAGTGACAGGTTCCGCGAGAGGTTAAGAGAAATAATCTCCATAGCTTTGGAGTATAGGGATATAGGTATTGTGATAAGGTTGCGACCAGAGAGGTCAACATAGTTGAGTTTTTGAGCCCTAGCCAGGCCCATGTCGGTGGTTTTGGCATGAAAATCGCTTTCCCTAGCAGACAAAAACATGAATCTGCAGAGGTAACTGTTGTCCTCACGCCCGAGATCCTCGATTCTATCCTTTTCCTCGTAACCAACTTGTTGCAGGAGGCGCTTCTGCATAAGCAACGGCCGCTCAGGGGGTGTCAAAACCCTGATAAGATCATGCTTCTTCATGATAATATGGTAGTTCTCCAGTCCATCAACCACATAAGTCTTCTTAATGACTTGTGAGATAACATCCGTAACGTTGGAGTCCAGAGGCATGGAATGCGTGGAGAAAGTTCCATCTGAACGAAAAATTCGAATACAGTATGGCGAGGCCTTTTCCTCCGGGCGAGGCGGGCTACCAATCTCATCAAGCTCAGGACCATGATAAGAGTTGTCTTCGGTGTTACGTCGTACTGCCCAACTATCTGGAGCGTCCCAACGGCCCTTCGGTGCTGTCGAGATAATGGAGTCGTGGCGCTCGGGTTCGACAGGGTTAACAAAGCTAGTGTCCATTGGTGTAAGTGGAGGAGGTTTCGTGAGAATACCTTCCATGTCGTTCAAATTAGTGTCGAGATGGTACATATTATTAGGATCGTTACGATCGGTCGGGCCAATTGCATCGTCAACATAGTCTTGAGGTCGATGAGTCCGTCCCTTCTTGGCAAATGGAAACTTATTGTTGAAGGTTGCTCCACGTTGTCCCGTAACTGGTCGCATATCGGGCATGTCGCTCGTCTCGCCAGGGCCAAACGTCCCCGAGAATGGTAACGTAGTAGTTGATACATCACTGGGCCGGTGCAGGTCAGGTTTGGAGGTCTTTGGCTGCAAAGACCTTGTCGATTGAGGCAGATCGCGAAGTCGAGCAATATCATCCTTTTCTTTGTGATGCCTTCTAAGCCGGCCAAAGATTCCGCGTTTACCATGGTGGTGGCCAGGTGAGGTTTGTCCATCAACTTGGGAAGACTTTGTGCTCCAAGTCATTCCTGCGCTTCTAGTACTAGGCGTTGGGCTTTGCCCTCTGGATCTCGTCGAGTACAGGGCGCTGCTACCCCCGCGATCGCGCGGCATTTGCGTGCCAATTGCTGTGTCGTCTCTACTCATTGTCGGCCGGAGTGTCCGGGGATCATCGTTACTCTTATGGTGTCGGTGATGGCCGGGCAGGTGGACGATAGAGTGACCAGACCTCGAGGATGACGATGTCTTGGGGGGGATTTGTGAGGAACCATCACCCACATATCGCTCTCGATCAGGTCCGGTCATGATGTCTCGGACAGGAGCTTCGCCATATCGAGCGATGTCCTATAAGATCAGTGTCAGTGAACCAGCTGCGCTGACGAGAATGTTCCGAGTGAGATTATAGCTGAATTGAGTCGGGCACTAAAAACAGACCAAGGCAGAACTTCGGAGAGGAATGTGTCGATCATGGACCAGACCGGGGGCATTGGGTAGTCAGGGTAGTAAGACAGAGGCTGGTGTTGTACGTACACTGTTGTCCTGGTATAGAAAAGGGACCACCTCTGGTGCAGGAACTGGTGTTCTCGGTCTCGAAGATGATGGTGAAGCATCGCGGGTGTGATCAGTGGCATTGGAATAGTTGCGATCTCTATGTGTGGGGCGGCTGTGACTATAAGAGCGTCCACGCTGGTCCTTGCCCGCGAGCGAAGTGGGTAGGCTACCATCCGAGCTATCGCGCCCAGGGAATTCCTCACCAAAGAAGCCCTGAAGCTTGCGAAAACCTCCTCTAGTTATACTAGTTTTGCTGCCCTGGCTGCTCGCGGTGAGGATACTGGCAGCGGATGGGCGTCTGCCGTCGAAGTATGAAGCATCGGGGGCATCATGTTGCGAAGGGTGTGAAGGATACTGATGTTGATGCTGCTGGCGGTTACTAATTTGATGACCTGGCGAAAGTTGGGAGGCAAGGGAGAGGTTGTCGCTCGAGTCGTTGAAGAAGCTAGTCGGCATGTTGGAAGAGTTCGTAGGGGAACCAGACTGGTTCATCCAAGGTGCTATTTGAGGGCTCGCACCGCCAGTGGGCGGAATATGTTGAATCTGGGGGACTCGGGAGGTTTCGAGAACGGCGAGCTCACGTCGATAATTGGTGAGGTCGCTCATGCGACGGTCTTTGGGATGAGCATTGGCGCCGGCGCGAGGAGCGAAGTTTGTGGCGGTTGGTGAGAGCTGAGGCTCATCCTTGAAGGAAGACCTGTAAGACGCGGGAAACCGTTTAGCTGGATGGTGGGAGGCGAGATGAACGGCGACGGGGCGGGAGATGGCAGCAGGGGATCGGGAGACGGGAGACGGCATGCTATCATAATCATAGGTAACAAGAACTCACCACGGGTTGCTCAATGAAGCATTGCCATCAACACTAAGACGAGAAGCAGGAGGAGGTTGATGGCGAGGCGTCGAGGAGAATATGGAGGTATTAGAGGTAGTAGCAGCAGCAACAGCAGGGGAAGCTGTCGCAGCAGGAGCAGCGGCGGAGGATGATGGAGTTGGTGTTAGAGTATTAACGTTAGGTGCCGGATTGGGAGTAGGCGAGTGAGTGGGAATGGGAGTGGAGATAGCAGAAGCGGAAGCGGGAGCGGGAGTAGTGGAGGCAGTCGAGGGTGAGGGCGATTGCGATGGTGACGAGGACCTCACAATGACTGCAGAGTATGTACTACTCTCGGCGCTTGCGCTATTGCTGTTACTGTTGCTTTTGCTGCTGTTGCTGTCGCCGCCTTGGCTTTTGCTTTTGTTAGAGCTCGTGACAGAGCCCATGCGATTGACGGGCTCATTCCTGGTCATTGTCGCCGGGGCGTGGATGGCGTTGATAGCAGGGCCCTAGACCATAGGGACAATATGGTTAGGGTCCGGATGAGGACAGGACAGGCGATAGACACGGGGCAGCTAAGCATAAGCATACACGGTGGAGAGCAAGAGAACAGACAGAACCCGGTCAGTTCAGTTCAGCCAGTCCAAATCCCGTTGACTTTGAATATTGAGACTAATGAATGATAGACGGGTTCGTGTGCAAATCGTGACTGTGAGCGGCGGGGGTGAACGGACGTCTGAAGCTACTAAGGTGAGTGAGATTGGTAGATCCTATGTAGCTAGAGACATAGACGGAAAGGTGAGGTATGTAGGTAGGTATAAGGATGAGATGCAATGAAATGAGATATCCTAGGTAAGGTACGGAGGATACCGAATACGTAGTAGTTGAGTTCACGTCATGTCCACCTAGGTAGAAATAAGAGGCGGGCGTATGAGGCTGATGGGCTGTTCCTGTTCCTGGCGATATCCGGGTAAGAGGATGAAAAGAGAAGAGATGTACGTGTTGGAGAAGTCAATCTGATCTGGGCAAGTAACAAAGAGTGTGTCCGATGAGGCGGTAACAGGCTCAGTAAAGGTGCACTACCACTACCTCACACAGGCAAAGGGACCTGGAGAATGCAGCAGAGAGTGCCAGTGGTCGCCAAAGATGGAACTAGTGGTCGACTATGCTGGCTGCTTTGGTCATTTGGCGCTTCGTTCACCTGGGGTAGAGTGACCAGGGTGTCTGTCTGTGTTCTGTGTGTGCTTCTGCTGCGTCTGGGATAAGAGAGGTTGTTTCTTAGCGTCATTATCCATGCCCGTTGATTGTTGGCTGCTGGCTCTAAGGTAATTCCCCATTCTTCATGAATCTCCCTCGCTGGAACCAGGCGTCCAGGGCAGTGTCTACTAAGCCACTGTTTCTGTCCTCTAAAGAAGAAGCTAACAACTGTAAGAGTGCCGGTCAAGGTCAGGGTACCCGCTGGATACACCCGCTTCAAGATTCAGGTGTACCTGAGTCCCCTGTTTGTGGTGGGTAGGTTCCATTAGTTGGTTTTGATGTAGTTGATGTTGTCGATGTTGTTTTATGGGGTTTGAATAAACATTACCTTTTGAAAACTCAGTTATTTTATCAGGCAAATATTTTTTCCAGTTTAATTGATTGCTTACCTGAGGCGAGGCATATTTGGTTTAGGGGAAAGGTAAATGCTGTGCCTTTGGTTTGTCCAACAAAACCTGCAGCAAAGTCAAAACGCCTGGTGTTTAATATGCCCAGCGAGCAAATCAACGCCGAGTACGGTACGGATACGGAAATACCCAATCTCATGTACCTTCAGGTAGCGCCGTCTGATTGCGATCTCATCTGCACCTAAGTTCCATGAATAAGACACGGAAATGGCATCGCACGTTCCACTCGCTCGCTGCAGAGTCCAAATTGGATTTGATAGTTATGAACTGAACTTGCTTTGGCCGTTGCCAGCAGCGAATCCTAACCTTCAGGACACACACAGGCACGCTAAGCCACCTACCCATTCAAAGAGTTTAAGACAAGCTTCCGCCATAGGCTGCATGCTAGCAAAACAAGCCCTGCACATCATTGACCTTCTCAATCTCGCAACAGCATCCACAATTAAACAAAGAGCTCAACATCCTATCCTTTGTGCCTAGCAAAGAATTATAGGACCCCGGCCCATGCATGTTGCGATCGTCCCATCCAGGGTCTTTGGGGGGGCTGGTTGCTTTTTCTTATTTCTTTTTAAGGGTTCCTTTGTTAGCAGACTTCTTTTCATGTGGGACGACAACGTATGTTGGTTATTGACTCAATTGTAACGTTGAGTTTTGTGTGACAAGAGATGTTCATTCATCCTACGTGTTGGGTTACGGCTGCCCACGCTGTATAACATGATTGTTTTTGGAATGAATTGCTACCACGGATGGAATGCAGCTGGACAATCTACCATCATCAACTAACCCCTGAAGACTGAAGTGAAATAGGCTATGGTTGGAGATAAGTTAAAATGCCCCATGGCTCAAACAGGCCTCACCCATCTCTTCGTGATCGATTGGTCTAAACAAGAGAACTCTGGTTTAATTATAGTATCATCGTGAAACGACCAAATACTCGCGTACTTAGCCTGTAACGTTGGTAGGTCTTATCCTTTTCCTTCTTCATTTGGCACATATCATCGGTTCTTCGTGTGTGTCTAATGAAAACACATCATGGCAATGGTAGCAATTGTTTCCCTGCTGTATTCTTGAACGATCTATGGGTTACTTCTTATATATCTCCTTAGCGGCTGTTCGAATATACCTACCTACCTAGGTAGGTAGGTCGCGTACTAAACGGCCTGCACGGATTCCGATTACTAACCGAGTTCGGGCTTTGAGTCTTTGCATATACTCAAACTAATCACAGCAGATCATGATTGAGCAACGACAGAGTCTTATAATGCCTGAGAACACAACAGTGGGGGTTTGGTTGTTCAACAATCAAGGTGGAACCCAAGTTGGTTTACATATTCTGCATCTCCAGCCTTACTTTACTGTACGTTACCTGGGCTGAATACATCTCCGTAATTATTTAAAGCAACTATTTGGTAATTTATTCCAATGCCTATTCAATAAAGCAAAAAACCTAGATACTATCGTTTTTAGGTAGTAGAATGCATTTAAATTACTTATGTTTAACGCCCTGGAGTTCAGTAGACTTTGCCTGAACCATTAGTGCGCGTCACATTGTGCATTGTCCTGAAGTTCAAAAAATCGGCCTCCAACCAAACCGCATCTCATCTACGAAACTCCGGTGTCCCATTACAATCAGAGACAGCAGGCCAAACTGATAAGAACACACCATGCTTTGGTTGAAAAACTTGATATTGCAGATCTCGTATCATACTGTAGGCATGTAAATATCTCAAACCAACGAACAATTTACCCTGAAGAGAGGGGCAAGTCAGTCATCACTATCGATCCGCAGAATCTCTCCGGGAATTACTCCGTGAGGCCTATTAAATAGAATGACAACTACCGCTGCTAGCCTCTCGGTCGTTTCATTGTAAGTAGTCTTACAGCATAACTATATGAGAACAAGACGCTGTGCGACAATACTTGAGAACTTCCCGCAATCCCTGTTGTATCAAAGACTCATTATTGAACTCTCAGGTGCAAGTCGGCATCCGAGCACCTGATATCTTACACCAGTACTACCCGTGAAGCGCACGGTGTTTCTGACGAAAAGTGGCTTAATTGGTTTATCGTGAGTTTATGCCTGATCACGAGCAGCCGCACCGCTCTCACGTGCAGAGAGAGAGTCTGTGTCGGAGGTGTATATAACTAACAGTCCGTAGACGATACCGCTTTATTATCACGCATATCCAGCATCAACCTAGTCAGCAGTAATTATGGGTAGCTCGGATCAGAACCTGAGAGCTTGGTGGAAGGAGAGCTCGGTGTACCAAGTATACCCTGCTTCTTATCAAGACTCCACTGGTTCCGGCGTTGGAGACCTCAAGGGCATCATATCCCGAGTTGACTACCTCAAAGATTTGGGTGTCGATATCGTATGGCTTTCACCCATTTTTAAGAGTCCCCAAGTTGATATGGTCTGTTACCTCCTTCAAGCTGAGATACGTACATATATACTGACTACCATCTTGCAGGGGTATGATATCAGTGACTACTATACCATCGACCCTCCATATGGTGATATCTCAGACGTCGATGTGCTTAAGGACAAACTCCATGAACGAGGCATGAAACTAGTCCTTGATCTAGTTATGAACCACACTAGCGACCAACACGAGTGGTTCAAAGAGTCTCGCAAGTCGAAAGACAATCCCTATCGTGATTGGTATATCTGGAAGCCTGCAAAATACGATGCAGATGGAAACAGACACCCCCCCAACAACTGGGATGCTCATTTCCAAGGTAATTATGCTCTAGCCTGTGATACTGAGCATTAAACTGATACCACTCCAGGAAGTGCATGGGAGTACGATGCAACTACAGATGAATACTACCTCTGTCTCTTCTGCAAGCAACAACCAGATCTCAACTGGGAGAACCCTGCAGTCAGGAAACAAGTACATGAGGTCATACGCTTCTGGCTTGACCGAGGCGCTGATGGTTTCCGCATGGATGTTATCAACTTTGTCAGCAAGGATCAGGCATTCCCTGATTCAGACAAGACTGTCCTTCGCGGCCACGAGTACTACGCCTGCGGTCCCAGATGCCACGAATTCCTCAAAGAGATTGGAACCATTCTCCAAGAGTATGATGCTTTTAGTGTAGGTGAGATGCCTTGCGTTCACGATGAGCGTGAGTTGATCAAGGCTGTCCATGGTGATCGTGGGGAGCTGAGTATGATTTTCCACTTTGAGCTGTAAGTCGATCTTTTCATAAGGAGCTCTTTTTTTCAGTTGCTGATCATTAAATAGGATGGACCTCGACCACGGTGTTGGCGGCAAGTTCACACCTAGATCCTGGAATCTCTCTGAGCTCAAAGCCACCACCCTCAAGTGGCAGAAGTTCATGTACGACAACGAGGGCTGGAACGCGCTGTACTTGGAGAATCACGATCAGCCACGAGCGGTCAGCCGTTTTGTCCACGATGACCCTGAGCACCGTGTTGCTAGTGCAAAGCTGATCGCTATGTTCCTTGGCTTCCAGTCAGGTACCCCTTTCATTTATCAAGGTCAGGAGATTGGCATGACCAACGTCCCCGAAGACTGGGACTTGGAAGAGTACAAAGACCTTGACTGCCTTCGACACTGGGAGTAAGTCAGACAGTACTGAGTTGACAAGCATATCACACTGACAACCCCTATAGACTTCACAAGAACGACGATGTTACAGCTCGTAACTCCTATAAGGTCGAATACCAGAAGAAATCTCGCGACAACGCTCGCACTCCCATGCAGTGGGATGCAAGCCCCAATGGAGGCTTTACAACTGCGGATGCTAAACCTTGGATGCGAGTCAACGACAACTATAAAGAGGTCAACGCAGCATCCCAAACGTCAGACCCCAACTCTGTGTACAGCTGCTACCGCAACGTGCTGCAGAAGCGAAAGGAATTCGTGGATATCTTCGTGTATGGCAACTTCCAGCTCGAGGATGAGTCTAACGAGAAGATCTTCGCTTACTCACGGCGGTCTGACAATGGGGACACTGCTCTCATCGTGTGTAACTTCACGACCGATACTGTTGACTGGACTTTGCCGGGCAAGGCTCGAGAGGTTCTAGTCAGTCCTACTGGGAGAACACTGGATAGTGTGAACAGCGGTGACATCAAGCTGGCGCCTTGCGAGGCTTTTACGGTCCTGCTCGAGTAAAACGAGATGAATATCTAGATAGGATAGCAATACAGCTCAGTCCCAGACACAAAAGCTGCGAAAGGGCGGAATTGGCCATTGGCGGAGTCAAAGTAGAAACTCCAAGACTCAATCACGACAGGGTCTCTAATGTCTGTGCACATGCAGACTTGTAACGAGACGAAGAAGTGCATTCTCATTACCCAGCGGTTGATATCGGCCGGGTATCTATTCATACAAGATACATAAACCACTCCTTGCCCCTCTCTAGTCTTGTAGATTTGTCCATAACACCGACGCTCTAATCCTGTCGTCCCTTTAGTAATCGCTTGGTAACCTTGTCCTTCTCGATAATGTAAACATGGGCACCCCAGCCGGAAAGGGCATCGCGATCGACAGCGTTGAGCAAGGACTGAGAGATGGTCTCAAAAAGGGCATCGGGCTCCTATGGGATCATTGTCAGCGTTTCCTCCACGGATAGAACAATAGCTGCACTCAAACAGGATATGGCTGTTTGTCAAACATTGTGAATACGCACCAGATCAGGCTCCCAAAGACCCTCACACATGCCAAAGAGCTGCTCCGAAGCGGTACCAGAGACAATAAAGTCCTTGGCAAAATCGATGCAGCCAATGCTGTCGAAGCCGCAGATAAAAGGCTTGCCAGTCTTGGGGTCAAGGCCAGCAACGACAGGAGATACAAAGTAAGGTCCAAAGCGGCGTTCGTACAGAGATGAAGAGACAAGGTTGGCAAAGGTTCGCGGGGCGATGGAGCGCTCCTCACGCAGGCGATACATGTTAACCTTGTAGCGGAAGAGGTCGCTGACAGTGTTGACGTCGGTTGCCAGGCCAGTCAGACCGAGGAAGACATCGCCGTACTGGAAGATCTTGGGGAAGTTGTTGGATACGGTAAGAGCCTGGAGTCCGAGGCGGAGATCGCATGCGATAGCGACACAGTCCTTTCCGACCATGGCGACACAGGCGCCGCCGTCTACAAGGGAAGAGAGGTCAGCTTTGTATGAACACCGGGATGGCAACGGACGACTGAGACGAACTTATCGAGAAGGGAGATGACTATTAATTGAGTTATATGGTTAGCGTCCTGGTTACAAAAGAGGTTGGCTGGACCAAGGTCAACATACCATGATGGCTTCTCAAAGATAGATTGGTAGGTAGATGCGAGGTCGGACAATCGATGTCAACCAGCGACCGTCTTATCGAAAGAGAGCCGAGAAGGAGGCAAGCGCTGATTCGTCAAATGAAGCCACAAATTCTGCAGTCGCTAATTCGTATCGTATCGTCGCGTCGTGGGTTGTTGAAGAGCAGTTGACGTGAAGCTGAAGTGAAGTAGATGGTGTGCGAGATGGACAGTTGAAGCTCCCGTCACTGGACTGGAGCTACAGAAGGTGCAGTGCAATGAGGTTGCTGCTACCTAAGGACCGTGGTACATACAGGCGGGCTGCAAGGCAAACATGGTCTGGCGCGGCCACGTCTGCTGGAGTAGCCGACAAGCTGTGGCGTCTGAGGCTCAGTAGCTTGAATTACATAAGCTGGAGTTGCAGATTCAGAGTTGAGAATGAAAGGCAGCTTTACATAAAAGAATAGATTTGTATTTGACATGCTATGGTTGCTGAGTTGAGGTAATGACTCACTGTTTCTTCTGCTTTATTCATTGTTGGGCTGGGATAAACCACTTAAGCTCCAATATTTGGCATTTCCAAGTTGTTGAAACTCAAAGAATCTATAAAGAGTATAGGTACTAAACTGGCAACATAACTACTACGTACCTACCTATGTATTAATTAGCTTGCCGAAGCTTCTAGTAGCTCATGGACCTAAGAAAAAGGTGTGCTTCTGTTAGTTGCCAAAGCATTCATAACTCGTGGCTGCCTGCTTGAGCTGTCCATTTCCAGAGGGACCGGTCTATCTAACCCCGCTGCTGGCCACTCCCGTCACTCACTATTATTCGCTTACATCACCGCCTATCAAGCTCAGCCTCCCCGCGATCGTCCTTTATCGAATATCTCGTCTCCCAGCTTGAGCTTTGAACCTACACTCTTTATCTCTTTTCGCATCGACCTATCCAGATACTATGGCGACCAACGTCGTGGTGATAGCCACCGACCTACGTCGAGCTACTATCAAAGTCAATCCTGGGACCTACCTTATTGACGTTTTAGAGGAGGCTTGTAGAAGACTCAACCTCTCGAGCGACAAGTATCTTGTCAAGTAAGTTCTCGGGATTTCGAACTACTGTCTTTTAACCATCCACTGACGACAATTTCTTGTAGACACCGACAAAGAACAATAGACTTATCGGTCCCCTTCCGCACTTCTGGCCTTACCCCCGGCGCAAAGCTCGAGCTTGTCCAAAAGTCAAAAACACCCTCAGCCATCCAAGTGGGCCTTCAAGTCCCTCCTCCAGAGGGTCGCGAGATTCCTGGTGGTCGTTTGGTTCAAAAATTCCCTAGTGATCTCACTATATGGAAGGTTCTTCGTCAATTTGAGAGTGGTGAGGCCAGCAATGGGAGAAATATCAATATCACGGGTCGTGGGATCGCGCAGATGAGCGGCGACTCAGGGAGTGGCAGCGGACAACTTTACTACGAATCACCAGTTCTCAACATAATGGGACGAGAGCTATCATCTTTCACTGATTTTCAGAAGACATTGTCGCAGCTCGGATACAACTCCGGAAGTGTTCTGATCAGGTTGACCTACCGACAAACAGAAAAAACGCTATACGATGCGATGACGGAGATTGGCCAATTCTTCAAAGATACAGAATATGAAGACCAAAAGGAGGAAGAGCCAGCAGCAAGTGCAGAGCCTGCGCCAGCAGAAGAGGCAGAGAAACAGGGGGAGCAAGCGCCCAAGGAAACAGCAGACTCGAAGATAGACCAAGTCCAGGATTCAGTTCCCACCCAAGAAGTCGAAGAACCCAAAGCTGCTATGGAAGATAATATGGACATTGACTCTTCTGAGACCAATGATCCCCTGGCGCCTGTCAACGTCTTCCTTGCTCCTTCAGGGTCAACACCTGCTGCAGCCTTGGCCCCTGCTACTGATGCTGATTTTGCTCCTACAATTGCTCATGCACAGCTTCATCAAGCTCGTCTACAGGAGGACTCGAGGAATAAACGATTGCTCTCAGATCGAGAACTGGAAGAGAAGGCTGCAGCCGAAGCCGCCAGAATCAGCGCTATCAAGTCTGTTCTGGTCAAAATTCGATTTCCAGACAATACAAGTAGCGATTGGGAAGTGAACCCAACTCACACTGGCCAATTCCTATATGATGCTGTTCGGCACGTCATGGCTCACAATGGCCAGCCTTTCCATCTTGTCCTCCCCGGAACAAAGATTGTGATCAAGGACGATCCTAGTCCCAGCAACGGATTGATCAAGGCATACAAATTGTCGGGACGTACCCTTATCAACTTGGTCTGGGACAATACTGTGCCACCAACCGTACGAAAAGAACCATTCCTCAAGGCCAACATTGCTCAACAGGGTCGGCAAGTCAAGGTCCCAGAGCCCATTACTCCCAATGAGAAGGACGAAGATATACCTGTTGCTCAGCCAGCACAAACAGAGAAAGGTGAGAGCTCAGGAGAGAAGATTGGCAAGAAGATACCCAAGTGGCTCAAGCTGGGCAAGAAATAGACCATATAGCACTTTGAACTAGTGACGGACTATGCATTAATGATCATTGGCGGCGTTGGTATTAGGAAAGCTTTTATTCGTACTGTCAGCGCATGGCAGCGAGGTTCATAGTCTATGAATACCAAGTTTTATCCAAGCAAAGCAGGACACCACACAACTCAGCGACAACATCAATGTCACACAAAAATTGGTAGGAACGTGGCTTGATCATTACGCCATAACTCTCTTGAAAGTGTTGATATTCCGGTGAGCCGTAGCTAAATCCCTGCCACGGAGCATCAAAGCCGTTAATTTTTTTAATCGATCAAATCGTGATCACGCCAATCCATGCGAACCCCATTTCGGTGCCAGATTCCCAAAAATCAGATCAAGACGGTTTGATTTAGTGACCAGTACGGCGGGCCTCAGCGATGACGCGCTGGAGCTCATCGACCTTAGCCTTGGCACGGCCGAAGGTACCGAGCTGTGATATGAGTTAGTATGTATATTGCGGGTTGGTTTCGGTGCCGTGGTTCGACGTACTCTCTTCTTGGCGAGCTTACGGGCACGCTTGTCCTTGGAGTTGCGGAGCAACTCAATGACTCGGCGCTCGTAGGGGGCAAGGCTGTGGAAGATGGCGGTTAGCAAAGTTTGAGCACAACTTGAGATGATTCCTCTGCAGTCGGTAAGATCCATTACGGGCAGCGAGACAAGCGTCCATAGCAGCGCATATATCCAAAGCCATCGGGCCTTCACACCCTTCTCCCATCCATCCTCCACGTCTGCAAATAGAAATTATTGACTTACCCAGCAACCTCCTTGACGACCTCACGGACGAAAGCGGTGCGCTTGCTCAGGTGACCCTTGGTTCGGGAGACACGGGGCTTGACAACACGGGGAGTGGTTTTCTGTAATATCGGCGACAAATGTCAGCGTCCATCGTCTGCTAGTTGGGTGGTTGTCGAGCCCTCATCCGTCGCGAAGGCGAAGACAAAGCAGAGATCCTCCACGAGGTGAGACTGCGACAGAAAGACGTACGTGACCCTTGTTGAGGCCAACGGCCAGGCCAGATCGAGCGGTTTCGGCAGCCATTGTTGTTGCTGGATGGGTTAGTCGAACGTGAGGTGACGAGAATATTTCCAACGCAACAAGATCAAGATGGAGGGGGCCTGAATAGAAACTTTTGCCAAAAAGCTGTGGGTCACGTGCCGAAAGGTCAAGCGATTTTTTTGTGCGCTGCGCCTAAGCGGAGTGCTTGAGGCCCACAGTGGCTTGACTGGATGTGGATAGGGTGAGGCTCATCAACAGCAACCTAAGAATGAAGATATCTTAAACAGAATGAAGGACTGGTATTAATAGTTTATTAGTTTCTAATATGAAATATATCATTCAGTTTCACATGAGAGAGATGATCTCAAAGAAATCCCAGCTTGTACCTAATGCCATTTGATGAAACTGCAGGCCAATGGCAGTTCTGCACTTGATCCAATGCTTCAAGACGATGAAAACCGAGAATACCGTTTTCAATAATAAAGGTCAACTCTGTTGCCAGAAACAAGCCATCTTCCATGCAGGCACGCTGACCCTGGATGCCTCCAACCCTTCAACAAAGGATCTCTACGCATTACGATTGACAACTGGCCGAGTTCAAGGGCGCGTCCTCTCATATTTCTTTTGTTAAACCAAAACAAATAAACGTGCAACCGCCAGAAGTAGAAAGGGCATCTAGTCATTCCTCGCTTCTCAGTCTAACTATTTTGCATGATACAATGACGTTTCTATTATTGTATCCCAGCCTCCCGTACTTCGGTAAACAAGAATAACTCAACGTTCTGTCTGAAATTCTACTGTAAATAAATGAGTTGTCTATAGAAGTCCACAATAATAAACCTCCGAGGCTCCGACCCAGCAAATATGAAATGAGATCGGCATCCAATCGACTGCACCGCACCGCATCGCATTGACGGATCCTCGGCTCCGATCCTGTCAAGTCAATGTCTCCTTGCGGATGCAAAAGGACCGGCGAGTGGAATCGCATTGCACGACAAGACTGGGCTGTCGATTGTAAACTGTAAAGCAGGCCCGATTTAATGGGTTGCTAGGCGTGTTCGGTAAGGCAAGGAGGAACCGGCCATGACAATAGCGACTTGACGTCGTCTTCTCCATATGGCTTTGCTGATAGACTTACAAACTAACTACCTGTCACATCTCGACTTGAAAATCTGCTGTTCTACAACATCATATCCCACTGATAAACTTACCTCTAATGATCGTCTTCATATAATCTCACTTGTGTACCAAGTACGCACACCAAGGATCCTCACAATGCATCTCGGACTCCTTGTTCTTACTGCTTTACACACCACCTGGGCTGCACATCTCTACGCGGTTCCCCAAAGCCTGTCTCTCCTTGAGCCCAGCGCCGAAGACAACGACTGCAGGCTCCCCGATACCTACCGCATTCGCAACTTCAAGGCCGAGTCTAAGGATAGCGGCAAGACGCTCAGTGGCTTTGACTTTCTCTTCCTTGGTGGGGATACCGAGTTAACGACTCCCTGCCATAAGAACTCCTCGTCGAAGCCAATAACTGGCCTGGGAGGCGCAGATCGATTTGCGTGTGACAACAGCGCTGTCGAGTTTCTGTGGGATGATGATACCCAGAAGCCCTGGATGGTGGAGAAGGTTTTCCAACAGGAGGATGGGCAAGCGTTTACTTCACAATGTAAAAAATGATGGATATTAACAACGACCCCCATAGAAAATCACCATATGAAGCCAGCGGAAGCATCATGCTCAACATCAAGTGTGGCAGAACTGGCAGCTGCCCAAACAATTCGACAGATCAGAAGTCGACTTTCACTAGCCTCCAGCCCGTGAGGCAGGCACCTCCATCTTAGAGGCTCTGATCTGAACGATATGAAGGATCTTGTGATCCTGAGTTGGGCAGGATCCGCTTGGGAGTCAGCTGTACAGACGAAATTGGAGGCATGAGTTTGATGATGACACAAACAAAAGACCGAGAATAATGGCTTAGGAATAGAATAAAGAATATATATATCAGAAAAGAAGTC